>OX352733.1:0-15000 GCA_947095525.1 Trisateles emortualis | reverse complement strand
TTGTTGTTCAACGTCGTACCTCCACACGCAAAACTGCGGGCACTCCGTCAGAATGTGCGGCACCGTCTCCTCTACCTCGGGATCGCACAAACATGACGGAGCCTCCTTGCACTTAAACCTGTAAAGGTACGACGAGAACCCTCCGTGCCCTGTCAGTACCTGTACCATTCTTGGTGTGATTTTATTTTTCTTTATGATGGTGTATGCCGAGTCTACGTTGGGCAGAAACATTTTTGTGGTTTCGGCGGTTTCACCAGTTGTGTATCTAATGTTCCACTCTTTAATTGTCTCGGTTCTAAGAGCTTTTTTCACAAAGGAGATCGGGCAGCCGTCATAGTTTGGAGCCGTCTTTATGGTTAAGGCCGCCTCTTTCGCCAATGAGTCCGCTCTTTCATTGCCCATTATGCCTGCATGTGCCCTGACCCAATAAAAATCCACGGTCTTCCCTGTGGACTTGAGTGCGGTAAGGTTCTTTTTGATCTTCACCGCCACCGGGTTTGTGGTTAGGTGACTTTGAAGGAGCTCCAAGGAAGACTTTGAGTCGCTGAATATACTGCACTTTGTTTCGCGTCGCTTCGTAAATACTTTGGTGGCTTCCAGTATTGCCAGCATTTCCGCCTGAAACACTGTGCAGTATGACTCAAGCTTGAGCTTCTTAGAACTCACTTCTCTGTCACCTTTCCAGCAAGAGAGCGCTGCTCCCACCTTCTCCTCAATCTTGCTCCCATCGGTGAAGATCATTAGTCCACTGATGTTGTGTTGGGCCAGAGTTTCGGGGCGCATGTCTTCCAAGCAGCTGAAAGTGAAAGCGGACTCAGTGGCGGGGTGTGGGGCCTTAAGGAGACTCACTACGCCCTCCAGTTCTCGGTCTTTGAGAATATCAGAATTCCTGCCTTTTTTTACCTTGTACAGGCTGGCTGTTTCCTGTACACGCAGATCAAGCGGCAGGAGGCCTGTTAAAATCAATGCGGCATTCGCTGAAACAGTGCGGTAAGATTTGCAGATCTTCTGCATAAAACCGCGTTGCACCTCTTGCAGTTGTTTCCGCACTGCCAGCTTTTTTGCCGCATCACCCCACACGCTCGCCGCGTACAGCACAACTGGCTCAATTACTGCTGTGTACATCGTCCTGATAACCTCCGGGTTCAGGCCCCATTCAATTTTGGCAGCGCAGGCTAGTTGTTTATAGATTCCAGTTGACTTCCGACATACCTGGGCCACGTGACTATTGAAGGTCAGACTCTTGTCAATCGTGAGCCCAAGTACTTTTATCTCGTCCGTCAACTGGATCCTTGTGCCGCCCATGTGTATAAGTGGGTCGTCGTATTTCAGCTTCTTGGTTACGACCATGGCATTGGTTTTATGTGGCGCAAATTTCAGCTTGTTTACGACACCCCACTCATACACACGTGCCAGTGTTTCGTTGGCTTGTTTTTGAATTTCGGAACCTGAGTCCCCGGAGAATACCAGCACGATGTCATCGGCGAAAGCTTGGACGAACACACCACTCGCATCGATTTGATCAAGAAGGGGGTCAAGTAAAATATTCCAGAAAGTGGGGCCGCTTATCGAGCCTTGCACGCAGCCTTTGTTGGTGTTTTTAATGACCTCCTTTCCGGAATATTTCACTCTCACCGTTCTATCTTGTAGATAGTTGTCTACCAACCGGCGCAGATTTTGGGGGCAGCTTTTTACCCGGAGCTGGCATTTAATTGCTGGCCACCAAGCGCTATCAAAAGCCCCCTCTATATCGAGGGAGACTACGACGCTCAACTTTCTCTGGCTTAAATTATTCAAAATTTGGTCCAAGAGGAAGTTGAGTGCGTCCTCTGTACTACGCTGGGGGACAAAGCCAAACTGGTTCGGGTTTGCCTTTGGCAGGATGTGCCATCGTATTCTTCGAATAACCATTTTTTCGAGAATTTTTCCGAGGATGGGTAGCAGCCCGATTGGCCGGTACGCTTTGGGCTGCGTATAATCCGTCTTTCCGGGCTTCCGGAGAACGACAACTGCTGCTTCCTTCCACACGATGGGGAAACAAGCTAATTGCAGACATTTGTTGGTTATTCCTAAGAATAAGCTCGCATTTGCTGTTATGGCGCCCATACAAATGTCTGCCGTTAGGCCGTCTGGTCCGGGAGCCTTTTTCGGATCAAAACTGCTCATGGCACACCTCAACTCCTCCATCGTGAACGGTGGATCCTGGAGTTCCTCCTCCCTGGGACCGTTAGTCTCTTCTGCCCTCTTCCTGATGTTCTTGTGGGTCTGGTTGTCCTCGCACTCATCATCGTCTGGGAAGAATGTTTCTGCCAACAGGTTGGCGGATGCCTCGGGGCTTAAGATTTCGGCGCCTCTCGTTAGTGGCAAGTCCTCGTGTCTGTAGGCTGTTTTTCGTAGCACCCTATAAATCCCATCCCAGAAACTTTCCCTTTTCTGTTTAGTGCAGAAGTCTTTCCAGCTCTTAGTTTGAGCATTTATCGCATCTCTTTCATATTCTTCTTTATGTTTCAGGTACTCGGCGATCACCATGCTGCGTCTTCGGGGAGCTGCGCGGGCGATTCTTCTCTTCAGTTTTGCTACTTCTCTTTTCTGCTTTCCCAGTTCTTCGTTCCACCAAGGTAAGTTAATTTTTGTATTTGGTTTCATTTTAGGTACTATGTCTTCCGTGACCTGTATTATTATTTGTATGAATTTATTTATAAAAATTTCTAGTTCTTCGCTTGTCTTGATTTTATTTAAGTTTTCCGTTTTAAGATTTCCTTCACTTAGTTTATTGCCTATTTCTAGTTTGAAATTCTCCCAATTGACCTTTTTTGTATTATATTTCCTGGTGGTGGACAAGGGTCTCACTTTACTGTTCTTACTTAAAGATAGTTGGAATTTAATTGTGTTGTGATCTGAACTGGTGATACCCTTATCCACCTCCCAGTTTTGGATGTGTCCTATTAGGTCCTGCGAGCATGCTGTTATGTCCACATGACTTTGGAGGACTCTACCACCGCGTATTGTGTCAAATGTTGGCACTTTTCCTACATTGAGTATATGCAGTCCCAACTCATCTAAGATTTCGACCATGGCCCTACCTCTGCCATCTGTGAGTGGGCTTCCCCACCAAGCACTCTTTGAGTTTGTGTCACCTCCTAGTATTACTTTACAGGGCTCGATGTCTACCACTATTTTTCGCATCTGCTCCAAGTAAGGTTCCATGGGGCTATCCGGCTCAAAGTAGAATGAGACCACAGCTATCTCCCAGGCGCTCGTTCGGACCCTCACCACGACGATGTTCTTCGTGGTAAGATTTGGACACTGTATTATTTCTAGGTCGCTGTCAAAGACTGCTATTGCTGCTTTTACAGTGTCCCCTCCTTGGTCGGCGCACTGGTAGATTCTAACTCCGCTGTAGTTCCTCATTCTACCCGCCCCCCCAACGTAGGGTTCCTGTAGCATGGCGAACGTGGACTTCCTTGCACTGGCTTCAAGCATCAACTCCTGTGTGGCGAGCTTCTTACGTTGGAGGTTTGCCTGAAGGGCGAAGTATGTAGGAGAGCGTTTTGTAGCGCTATTTGTGAGTACGGGGCCTTTAGCAATAGGCTACCGAAGTTCTTGCAAGGTAGTCCCACTTCTTGCGGACCGGACATTCGCTGTCGAAGGCATTGTGCTCGGTTTGTAAGTGCTTAGCTGCTAAACAATTCTTGCAGGTCGGTTTCTCACTCGCTATCCGAGCTTGACATTCGGTTCGCAAGTGAGGACCGCCGCAGTGTGAGCACAGGTCTTCCTTTTCCGAGCACAGCCTTCGACCGTGACCGAATCCCAGACACCGAGTGCACTGGACCAACGGCGACTGGTCGTACACACGCACCCGCTGAAGGTCCACGTGTATTCGGCCAGCATTTGTCAGTTTTCGCCACACTAGGGGAGACACCCGAAGCACCACATGGTTTTCTAGTGGGTTTCTAGCTTTTTTCCGGTATTTAACTGAGACTCGGAACTCCTCTTCGGGTATATCCCCCAGCAAGTGTCCATTTTGGTTCCTGATGGCCATCACAATGTCCTCGTCAGAGTTGTAGGCCAGCAAATTCATCGCGATAACCATCGGGTCCTTGTTGACAGCCTCTTCCACTTTGAGATTTCCGTTCGACGCTCTGATCTTGTCTGTCACCTTCCCAAGTTCCTCTCTGGTACAACAGCCGACGACCACTTTCTGGTCCTTCGCTTTGCGAAGTCGGTCGACTCTTATACCAGAGGTCTTAGCGTCGACAGCCGTCCGGATCTTCTCTATCACTTCTGCGCTGGTGTCCTTTGCGTCATCAGATGTTATTATGATGGAGTGGACTGGCTGTGCAAGTGGTTTTCCCTGTGACTTCCTAGGCGGCCCTTCCGCCGTGATACTGGCATATGTAGCCTTTTTCTGCTCATTGACCGATTCCTTAATTTCGTCGAGTTTCCTCCCGTTTTCCTTTAAAAATTTGATATTTTCCTCCACTTTTTCTAGAAGAGTTTTGTGGTCCCCCTCGAGATGAACTTTAGGAGGGCTACAAATCTCTTCGTATTTTCCATCCCCTGTTTTTTGTCCTCTTTTGTCGTTTACCACCTCCTTTACAAGTTCATAGAGTCGCTCGATTGCCTGCAAAATCCCTGTTTTTAAGTCTCCCTTGAGATTCCGGGATTCATTAAGGTGGGCCTTCGCCTTTAAAAGGCAGGCTCTGGCTTCAGCCACTCTACTTACAGGCGCAACTAATTTTGCACCGGATGCAGATGTCGGAGAGGCGCTGAAAGACATCTTCCGAGCGGGCGCTCCACTATCCTGCGAAGGTTTTTGTTTGGGTTTAGAGGGGGGAACTGGAACTAGCTTTGCCGCTGTGGGAGAGCTATCTGGAGTTTTAAAACAGCTAGACATCGTTGGAAGAGATTTTTGTGTCACAAGAAGTTAGTTTTGGTTTGTATAAGTTGTAAGATGCTAACTTCTTGAAACGGTACCCTAACCTAACCTTAAAATTTTAATCAGATAATGTACGTATAATTGTATAATTATATAAAATTGTATAATAATATAAAAATATCAGAGTGTAAAAATATAATTTAAAACTGGACAACGCAACACTTAAATAAGACGGCACGACACTTAAATAAACGACACAACTATTATATAAACTATTCAAGACTTGAATACGTCACAACACTTAAATAAAACATCACAATTACTATACAAGATCAATAAAAATATCGTGGGACGATACAAGGTCAAAAACCGATGTCGAAAATCTTTCCCGTTTTTACCTGTCCCTATGGAAACTTTCAAATTGCTTACTGTCGTAAACGCTATAGGGCGGGTGGGCGGGCGATTTTTTTATATTTCCAGTGACCCGATCAGAACGGGAGGGGTGTCAATCGACGCGGCTAGTCAAATGCTATAATCCTACACTATCCTGGGCGCCGCCAGGGGTCCTGGTGAATTTAAATTTTGAAAAAACTGTAAATTTAATGCCAAAATGTATGGAAATTCAGTGTTCTATCTACTTTTTTATGTTTCAGATGGCGCAGCGACGACGGGGTTGCGTTCCCAGACGCGGCACACCTTCCTCGAAATAAAGCACTGAAATTCAGTAAAGGTTAAGAAGCAAAATGTTAAAAAACAATTCGGAAACTAACAAAAAAGTACAAAATATACGGAATTCTATTAAAAAATACAAATTATGTGTCAAATAGGGTGTTTTATTCCTCGGGGCGCAGCCAAGAGGGTGTCTAATGTCAATACTAGTCCTAAACTATCATAAAACAACACAAAACCAAAAAAGTTTTCGTCTAGGACAAAGTTGGGTTAGGTTAGGTTAGGTTAGGTTAGGTTAGGTTAGGTTAGGTTAGGTTAGGTTAGGTTAGGTTAGGTTAGGTTAGGTTAGGTTAGGTTAGGTTAGGTTAGGTTAGGTTAGGTTAGGTTAGGTTAGGTTAGGTTAGGTTAGGTTAGGTTAGGTTAGGTTAGGTTAGGTTAGGTTAGGTTAGGTTAGGTTAGGTTAGGTTAGGTTAGGTTAGGTTAGGTTAGGTTAGGTTAGGTTAGGTTAGGTTAGGTTAGGTTAGGTTAGGTTAGGTTAGGTTAGGTTAGGTTAGGTTAGGTTAGGTTAGGTTAGGTTAGGTTAGGTTAGGTTAGGTTAGGTTAGGTTAGGTTAGGTTAGGTTAGGTTAGGTTAGGTTAGGTTAGGTTAGGTTAGGTTAGGTTAGGTTAGGTTAGGTTAGGTTAGGTTAGGTTAGGTTAGGTTAGGTTAGGTTAGGTTAGGTTAGGTTAGGTTAGGTTAGGTTAGGTTAGGTTAGGTTAGGTTAGGTTAGGTTAGGTTAGGTTAGGTTAGGTTAGGTTAGGTTAGGTTAGGTTAGGTTAGGTTAGGTTAGGTTAGGTTAGGTTAGGTTAGGTTAGGTTAGGTTAGGTTAGGTTAGGTTAGGTTAGGTTAGGTTAGGTTAGGTTAGGTTAGGTTAGGTTAGGTTAGGTTAGGTTAGGTTAGGTTAGGTTAGGTTAGGTTAGGTTAGGTTAGGTTAGGTTAGGTTAGGTTAGGTTAGGTTAGGTTAGGTTAGGTTAGGTTAGGTTAGGTTAGGTTAGGTTAGGTTAGGTTAGGTTAGGTTAGGTTAGGTTAGGTTAGGTTAGGTTAGGTTAGGTTAGGTTAGGTTAGGTTAGGTTAGGTTAGGTTAGGTTAGGTTAGGTTAGGTTAGGTTAGGTTAGGTTAGGTTAGGTTAGGTTAGGTTAGGTTAGGTTAGGTTAGGTTAGGTTAGGTTAGGTTAGGTTAGGTTAGGTTAGGTTAGGTTAGGTTAGGTTAGGTTAGGTTAGGTTAGGTTAGGTTAGGTTAGGTTAGGTTAGGTTAGGTTAGGTTAGGTTAGGTTAGGTTAGGTTAGGTTAGGTTAGGTTAGGTTAGGTTAGGTTAGGTTAGGTTAGGTTAGGTTAGGTTAGGTTAGGTTAGGTTAGGTTAGGTTAGGTTAGGTTAGGTTAGGTTAGGTTAGGTTAGGTTAGGTTAGGTTAGGTTAGGTTAGGTTAGGTTAGGTTAGGTTAGGTTAGGTTAGGTTAGGTTAGGTTAGGTTAGGTTAGGTTAGGTTAGGTTAGGTTAGGTTAGGTTAGGTTAGGTTAGGTTAGGTTAGGTTAGGTTAGGTTAGGTTAGGTTAGGTTAGGTTAGGTTAGGTTAGGTTAGGTTAGGTTAGGTTAGGTTAGGTTAGGTTAGGTTAGGTTAGGTTAGGTTAGGTTAGGTTAGGTTAGGTTAGGTTAGGTTAGGTTAGGTTAGGTTAGGTTAGGTTAGGTTAGGTTAGGTTAGGTTAGGTTAGGTTAGGTTAGGTTAGGTTAGGTTAGGTTAGGTTAGGTTAGGTTAGGTTAGGTTAGGTTAGGTTAGGTTAGGTTAGGTTAGGTTAGGTTAGGTTAGGTTAGGTTAGGTTAGGTTAGGTTAGGTTAGGTTAGGTTAGGTTAGGTTAGGTTAGGTTAGGTTAGGTTAGGTTAGGTTAGGTTAGGTTAGGTTAGGTTAGGTTAGGTTAGGTTAGGTTAGGTTAGGTTAGGTTAGGTTAGGTTAGGTTAGGTTAGGTTAGGTTAGGTTAGGTTAGGTTAGGTTAGGTTAGGTTAGGTTAGGTTAGGTTAGGTTAGGTTAGGTTAGGTTAGGTTAGGTTAGGTTAGGTTAGGTTAGGTTAGGTTAGGTTAGGTTAGGTTAGGTTAGGTTAGGTTAGGTTAGGTTAGGTTAGGTTAGGTTAGGTTAGGTTAGGTTAGGTTAGGTTAGGTTAGGTTAGGTTAGGTTAGGTTAGGTTAGGTTAGGTTAGGTTAGGTTAGGTTAGGTTAGGTTAGGTTAGGTTAGGTTAGGTTAGGTTAGGTTAGGTTAGGTTAGGTTAGGTTAGGTTAGGTTAGGTTAGGTTAGGTTAGGTTAGGTTAGGTTAGGTTAGGTTAGGTTAGGTTAGGTTAGGTTAGGTTAGGTTAGGTTAGGTTAGGTTAGGTTAGGTTAGGTTAGGTTAGGTTAGGTTAGGTTAGGTTAGGTTAGGTTAGGTTAGGTTAGGTTAGGTTAGGTTAGGTTAGGTTAGGTTAGGTTAGGTTAGGTTAGGTTAGGTTAGGTTAGGTTAGGTTAGGTTAGGTTAGGTTAGGTTAGGTTAGGTTAGGTTAGGTTAGGTTAGGTTAGGTTAGGTTAGGTTAGGTTAGGTTAGGTTAGGTTAGGTTAGGTTAGGTTAGGTTAGGTTAGGTTAGGTTAGGTTAGGTTAGGTTAGGTTAGGTTAGGTTAGGTTAGGTTAGGTTAGGTTAGGTTAGGTTAGGTTAGGTTAGGTTAGGTTAGGTTAGGTTAGGTTAGGTTAGGTTAGGTTAGGTTAGGTTAGGTTAGGTTAGGTTAGGTTAGGTTAGGTTAGGTTAGGTTAGGTTAGGTTAGGTTAGGTTAGGTTAGGTTAGGTTAGGTTAGGTTAGGTTAGGTTAGGTTAGGTTAGGTTAGGTTAGGTTAGGTTAGGTTAGGTTAGGTTAGGTTAGGTTAGGTTAGGTTAGGTTAGGTTAGGTTAGGTTAGGTTAGGTTAGGTTAGGTTAGGTTAGGTTAGGTTAGGTTAGGTTAGGTTAGGTTAGGTTAGGTTAGGTTAGGTTAGGTTAGGTTAGGTTAGGTTAGGTTAGGTTAGGTTAGGTTAGGTTAGGTTAGGTTAGGTTAGGTTAGGTTAGGTTAGGTTAGGTTAGGTTAGGTTAGGTTAGGTTAGGTTAGGTTAGGTTAGGTTAGGTTAGGTTAGGTTAGGTTAGGTTAGGTTAGGTTAGGTTAGGTTAGGTTAGGTTAGGTTAGGTTAGGTTAGGTTAGGTTAGGTTAGGTTAGGTTAGGTTAGGTTAGGTTAGGTTAGGTTAGGTTAGGTTAGGTTAGGTTAGGTTAGGTTAGGTTAGGTTAGGTTAGGTTAGGTTAGGTTAGGTTAGGTTAGGTTAGGTTAGGTTAGGTTAGGTTAGGTTAGGTTAGGTTAGGTTAGGTTAGGTTAGGTTAGGTTAGGTTAGGTTAGGTTAGGTTAGGTTAGGTTAGGTTAGGTTAGGTTAGGTTAGGTTAGGTTAGGTTAGGTTAGGTTAGGTTAGGTTAGGTTAGGTTAGGTTAGGTTAGGTTAGGTTAGGTTAGGTTAGGTTAGGTTAGGTTAGGTTAGGTTAGGTTAGGTTAGGTTAGGTTAGGTTAGGTTAGGTTAGGTTAGGTTAGGTTAGGTTAGGTTAGGTTAGGTTAGGTTAGGTTAGGTTAGGTTAGGTTAGGTTAGGTTAGGTTAGGTTAGGTTAGGTTAGGTTAGGTTAGGTTAGGTTAGGTTAGGTTAGGTTAGGTTAGGTTAGGTTAGGTTAGGTTAGGTTAGGTTAGGTTAGGTTAGGTTAGGTTAGGTTAGGTTAGGTTAGGTTAGGTTAGGTTAGGTTAGGTTAGGTTAGGTTAGGTTAGGTTAGGTTAGGTTAGGTTAGGTTAGGTTAGGTTAGGTTAGGTTAGGTTAGGTTAGGTTAGGTTAGGTTAGGTTAGGTTAGGTTAGGTTAGGTTAGGTTAGGTTAGGTTAGGTTAGGTTAGGTTAGGTTAGGTTAGGTTAGGTTAGGTTAGGTTAGGTTAGGTTAGGTTAGGTTAGGTTAGGTTAGGTTAGGTTAGGTTAGGTTAGGTTAGGTTAGGTTAGGTTAGGTTAGGTTAGGTTAGGTTAGGTTAGGTTAGGTTAGGTTAGGTTAGGTTAGGTTAGGTTAGGTTAGGTTAGGTTAGGTTAGGTTAGGTTAGGTTAGGTTAGGTTAGGTTAGGTTAGGTTAGGTTAGGTTAGGTTAGGTTAGGTTAGGTTAGGTTAGGTTAGGTTAGGTTAGGTTAGGTTAGGTTAGGTTAGGTTAGGTTAGGTTAGGTTAGGTTAGGTTAGGTTAGGTTAGGTTAGGTTAGGTTAGGTTAGGTTAGGTTAGGTTAGGTTAGGTTAGGTTAGGTTAGGTTAGGTTAGGTTAGGTTAGGTTAGGTTAGGTTAGGTTAGGTTAGGTTAGGTTAGGTTAGGTTAGGTTAGGTTAGGTTAGGTTAGGTTAGGTTAGGTTAGGTTAGGTTAGGTTAGGTTAGGTTAGGTTAGGTTAGGTTAGGTTAGGTTAGGTTAGGTTAGGTTAGGTTAGGTTAGGTTAGGTTAGGTTAGGTTAGGTTAGGTTAGGTTAGGTTAGGTTAGGTTAGGTTAGGTTAGGTTAGGTTAGGTTAGGTTAGGTTAGGTTAGGTTAGGTTAGGTTAGGTTAGGTTAGGTTAGGTTAGGTTAGGTTAGGTTAGGTTAGGTTAGGTTAGGTTAGGTTAGGTTAGGTTAGGTTAGGTTAGGTTAGGTTAGGTTAGGTTAGGTTAGGTTAGGTTAGGTTAGGTTAGGTTAGGTTAGGTTAGGTTAGGTTAGGTTAGGTTAGGTTAGGTTAGGTTAGGTTAGGTTAGGTTAGGTTAGGTTAGGTTAGGTTAGGTTAGGTTAGGTTAGGTTAGGTTAGGTTAGGTTAGGTTAGGTTAGGTTAGGTTAGGTTAGGTTAGGTTAGGTTAGGTTAGGTTAGGTTAGGTTAGGTTAGGTTAGGTTAGGTTAGGTTAGGTTAGGTTAGGTTAGGTTAGGTTAGGTTAGGTTAGGTTAGGTTAGGTTAGGTTAGGTTAGGTTAGGTTAGGTTAGGTTAGGTTAGGTTAGGTTAGGTTAGGTTAGGTTAGGTTAGGTTAGGTTAGGTTAGGTTAGGTTAGGTTAGGTTAGGTTAGGTTAGGTTAGGTTAGGTTAGGTTAGGTTAGGTTAGGTTAGGTTAGGTTAGGTTAGGTTAGGTTAGGTTAGGTTAGGTTAGGTTAGGTTAGGTTAGGTTAGGTTAGGTTAGGTTAGGTTAGGTTAGGTTAGGTTAGGTTAGGTTAGGTTAGGTTAGGTTAGGTTAGGTTAGGTTAGGTTAGGTTAGGTTAGGTTAGGTTAGGTTAGGTTAGGTTAGGTTAGGTTAGGTTAGGTTAGGTTAGGTTAGGTTAGGTTAGGTTAGGTTAGGTTAGGTTAGGTTAGGTTAGGTTAGGTTAGGTTAGGTTAGGTTAGGTTAGGTTAGGTTAGGTTAGGTTAGGTTAGGTTAGGTTAGGTTAGGTTAGGTTAGGTTAGGTTAGGTTAGGTTAGGTTAGGTTAGGTTAGGTTAGGTTAGGTTAGGTTAGGTTAGGTTAGGTTAGGTTAGGTTAGGTTAGGTTAGGTTAGGTTAGGTTAGGTTAGGTTAGGTTAGGTTAGGTTAGGTTAGGTTAGGTTAGGTTAGGTTAGGTTAGGTTAGGTTAGGTTAGGTTAGGTTAGGTTAGGTTAGGTTAGGTTAGGTTAGGTTAGGTTAGGTTAGGTTAGGTTAGGTTAGGTTAGGTTAGGTTAGGTTAGGTTAGGTTAGGTTAGGTTAGGTTAGGTTAGGTTAGGTTAGGTTAGGTTAGGTTAGGTTAGGTTAGGTTAGGTTAGGTTAGGTTAGGTTAGGTTAGGTTAGGTTAGGTTAGGTTAGGTTAGGTTAGGTTAGGTTAGGTTAGGTTAGGTTAGGTTAGGTTAGGTTAGGTTAGGTTAGGTTAGGTTAGGTTAGGTTAGGTTAGGTTAGGTTAGGTTAGGTTAGGTTAGGTTAGGTTAGGTTAGGTTAGGTTAGGTTAGGTTAGGTTAGGTTAGGTTAGGTTAGGTTAGGTTAGGTTAGGTTAGGTTAGGTTAGGTTAGGTTAGGTTAGGTTAGGTTAGGTTAGGTTAGGTTAGGTTAGGTTAGGTTAGGTTAGGTTAGGTTAGGTTAGGTTAGGTTAGGTTAGGTTAGGTTAGGTTAGGTTAGGTTAGGTTAGGTTAGGTTAGGTTAGGTTAGGTTAGGTTAGGTTAGGTTAGGTTAGGTTAGGTTAGGTTAGGTTAGGTTAGGTTAGGTTAGGTTAGGTTAGGTTAGGTTAGGTTAGGTTAGGTTAGGTTAGGTTAGGTTAGGTTAGGTTAGGTTAGGTTAGGTTAGGTTAGGTTAGGTTAGGTTAGGTTAGGTTAGGTTAGGTTAGGTTAGGTTAGGTTAGGTTAGGTTAGGTTAGGTTAGGTTAGGTTAGGTTAGGTTAGGTTAGGTTAGGTTAGGTTAGGTTAGGTTAGGTTAGGTTAGGTTAGGTTAGGTTAGGTTAGGTTAGGTTAGGTTAGGTTAGGTTAGGTTAGGTTAGGTTAGGTTAGGTTAGGTTAGGTTAGGTTAGGTTAGGTTAGGTTAGGTTAGGTTAGGTTAGGTTAGGTTAGGTTAGGTTAGGTTAGGTTAGGTTAGGTTAGGTTAGGTTAGGTTAGGTTAGGTTAGGTTAGGTTAGGTTAGGTTAGGTTAGGTTAGGTTAGGTTAGGTTAGGTTAGGTTAGGTTAGGTTAGGTTAGGTTAGGTTAGGTTAGGTTAGGTTAGGTTAGGTTAGGTTAGGTTAGGTTAGGTTAGGTTAGGTTAGGTTAGGTTAGGTTAGGTTAGGTTAGGTTAGGTTAGGTTAGGTTAGGTTAGGTTAGGTTAGGTTAGGTTAGGTTAGGTTAGGTTAGGTTAGGTTAGGTTAGGTTAGGTTAGGTTAGGTTAGGTTAGGTTAGGTTAGGTTAGGTTAGGTTAGGTTAGGTTAGGTTAGGTTAGGTTAGGTTAGGTTAGGTTAGGTTAGGTTAGGTTAGGTTAGGTTAGGTTAGGTTAGGTTAGGTTAGGTTAGGTTAGGTTAGGTTAGGTTAGGTTAGGTTAGGTTAGGTTAGGTTAGGTTAGGTTAGGTTAGGTTAGGTTAGGTTAGGTTAGGTTAGGTTAGGTTAGGTTAGGTTAGGTTAGGTTAGGTTAGGTTAGGTTAGGTTAGGTTAGGTTAGGTTAGGTTAGGTTAGGTTAGGTTAGGTTAGGTTAGGTTAGGTTAGGTTAGGTTAGGTTAGGTTAGGTTAGGTTAGGTTAGGTTAGGTTAGGTTAGGTTAGGTTAGGTTAGGTTAGGTTAGGTTAGGTTAGGTTAGGTTAGGTTAGGTTAGGTTAGGTTAGGTTAGGTTAGGTTAGGTTAGGTTAGGTTAGGTTAGGTTAGGTTAGGTTAGGTTAGGTTAGGTTAGGTTAGGTTAGGTTAGGTTAGGTTAGGTTAGGTTAGGTTAGGTTAGGTTAGGTTAGGTTAGGTTAGGTTAGGTTAGGTTAGGTTAGGTTAGGTTAGGTTAGGTTAGGTTAGGTTAGGTTAGGTTAGGTTAGGTTAGGTTAGGTTAGGTTAGGTTAGGTTAGGTTAGGTTAGGTTAGGTTAGGTTAGGTTAGGTTAGGTTAGGTTAGGTTAGGTTAGGTTAGGTTAGGTTAGGTTAGGTTAGGTTAGGTTAGGTTAGGTTAGGTTAGGTTAGGTTAGGTTAGGTTAGGTTAGGTTAGGTTAGGTTAGGTTAGGTTAGGTTAGGTTAGGTTAGGTTAGGTTAGGTTAGGTTAGGTTAGGTTAGGTTAGGTTAGGTTAGGTTAGGTTAGGTTAGGTTAGGTTAGGTTAGGTTAGGTTAGGTTAGGTTAGGTTAGGTTAGGTTAGGTTAGGTTAGGTTAGGTTAGGTTAGGTTAGGTTAGGTTAGGTTAGGTTAGGTTAGGTTAGGTTAGGTTAGGTTAGGTTAGGTTAGGTTAGGTTAGGTTAGGTTAGGTTAGGTTAGGTTAGGTTAGGTTAGGTTAGGTTAGGTTAGGTTAGGTTAGGTTAGGTTAGGTTAGGTTAGGTTAGGTTAGGTTAGGTTAGGTTAGGTTAGGTTAGGTTAGGTTAGGTTAGGTTAGGTTAGGTTAGGTTAGGTTAGGTTAGGTTAGGTTAGGTTAGGTTAGGTTAGGTTAGGTTAGGTTAGGTTAGGTTAGGTTAGGTTAGGTTAGGTTAGGTTAGGTTAGGTTAGGTTAGGTTAGGTTAGGTTAGGTTAGGTTAGGTTAGGTTAGGTTAGGTTAGGTTAGGTTAGGTTAGGTTAGGTTAGGTTAGGTTAGGTTAGGTTAGGTTAGGTTAGGTTAGGTTAGGTTAGGTTAGGTTAGGTTAGGTTAGGTTAGGTTAGGTTAGGTTAGGTTAGGTTAGGTTAGGTTAGGTTAGGTTAGGTTAGGTTAGGTTAGGTTAGGTTAGGTTAGGTTAGGTTAGGTTAGGTTAGGTTAGGTTAGGTTAGGTTAGGTTAGGTTAGGTTAGGTTAGGTTAGGTTAGGTTAGGTTAGGTTAGGTTAGGTTAGGTTAGGTTAGGTTAGGTTAGGTTAGGTTAGGTTAGGTTAGGTTAGGTTAGGTTAGGTTAGGTTAGGTTAGGTTAGGTTAGGTTAGGTTAGGTTAGGTTAGGTTAGGTTAGGTTAGGTTAGGTTAGGTTAGGTTAGGTTAGGTTAGGTTAGGTTAGGTTAGGTTAGGTTAGGTTAGGTTAGGTTAGGTTAGGTTAGGTTAGGTTAGGTTAGGTTAGGTTAGGTTAGGTTAGGTTAGGTTAGGTTAGGTTAGGTTAGGTTAGGTTAGGTTAGGTTAGGTTAGGTTAGGTTAGGTTAGGTTAGGTTAGGTTAGGTTAGGTTAGGTTAGGTTAGGTTAGGTTAGGTTAGGTTAGGTTAGGTTAGGTTAGGTTAGGTTAGGTTAGGTTAGGTTAGGTTAGGTTAGGTTAGGTTAGGTTAGGTTAGGTTAGGTTAGGTTAGGTTAGGTTAGGTTAGGTTAGGTTAGGTTAGGTTAGGTTAGGTTAGGTTAGGTTAGGTTAGGTTAGGTTAGGTTAGGTTAGGTTAGGTTAGGTTAGGTTAGGTTAGGTTAGGTTAGGTTAGGTTAGGTTAGGTTAGGTTAGGTTAGGTTAGGTTAGGTTAGGTTAGGTTAGGTTAGGTTAGGTTAGGTTAGGTTAGGTTAGGTTAGGTTAGGTTAGGTTAGGTTAGGTTAGGTTAGGTTAGGTTAGGTTAGGTTAGGTTAGGTTAGGTTAGGTTAGGTTAGGTTAGGTTAGGTTAGGTTAGGTTAGGTTAGGTTAGGTTAGGTTAGGTTAGGTTAGGTTAGGTTAGGTTAGGTTAGGTTAGGTTAGGTTAGGTTAGGTTAGGTTAGGTTAGGTTAGGTTAGGTTAGGTTAGGTTAGGTTAGGTTAGGTTAGGTTAGGTTAGGTTAGGTTAGGTTAGGTTAGGTTAGGTTAGGTTAGGTTAGGTTAGGTTAGGTTAGGTTAGGTTAGGTTAGGTTAGGTTAGGTTAGGTTAGGTTAGGTTAGGTTAGGTTAGGTTAGGTT
>OX352732.1:22750000-22764475 GCA_947095525.1 Trisateles emortualis | reverse complement strand
AACCTAAGTTACTTGTCAAATTCAACTGACAGCCACCACGCGGTTTAATTGTCAAAGTCAACTGACACTGACAGCCGTCAGTCAATCGTCCCCCGTTACACGCTACAAACCATCAATCTGTCCATCAATCCATCAATTTGAAGCAAAGAAAAACCAAAGGACTCAGACCACAAGTCACCATCGGACGCCGCAGGTATTCTTGAGGATCCACCTAATCCTTCCTCACCTTCCTATACACCACCACCTCCAAGGGTCTTCTACCCCCCTCCACTCTTCATACCCACGGATCTCCTAGACCCGTGCGTATACATCCACAGTGTGAGGGCTCATTCCACTCAGGACATCAAGCCCCCACCACAACCCAACTTTTTGGAAACCACCCCCTGGTCTTCTACCCCCACCCCTCAAAAATTCAAGTATACGGTTTATTCAAAACCGCTATACATACCCCCACTTGTGTGGGCTCATTTCAATCAGGGCAACCAGGCCCTACCACCCCCCCACTCCCCTCATATTACCCCTCTCCCCCTCCACTTCCTACCCCCCCCCTCTCCCCTCCAACTTTTTCTTACCCAATCGAGATCTTTGATCGAACCCCCCCCCCCCTCCCCTCAAGGGTACCTCACCCCCCCGAGACCTAACTCCGAAACCAGTGGAGATAGACCCATCGAGTTTGGGGTCGTTGAAATCGGGAGAACAAGCCCCATCTTTTGGCTCCAACGGATTCTCGATACGACGCCCCACGGCGGAGAAAATCACCTCAACACACTTTTTTCGTCATCAACAACGACGAAGACGCTAGTCAGCGTACGCAATTAAAGTCAGTCAATCAAATTAACACAACCTATTACAAACAAAAACAAAATGGCAGACAAAATCACCACCAGCACATCAGCCACAAAAGCCACAACAGCGACGAGTTCCAAGGCAACAAAGAACCCGACGCTCAAAACAAACAAAACAAAAAAAAGGACATCATCTCCTAAAACGTCCCCCACCAAGTCGAAAACACTAAGGCAAAAGGTCCTGACCAAAGCCACTTTGGCCAGAACCCCAACAACATCAGAGACCATAGTGCCTTCACCTAATCTTCCCCAAGAATCAGACGTACCATCACCAAACTCCACATTGTCGGCGGCATCAACACCCGTCGACTTTATGAACATTGAGAGGTCCGAGATGTGGGAAGAAATAGAGAAAGAATTCGACCTACCCTCCAAAACATCCGAAGGAAGTGACGCGTCCTCCAGGCTCGAGTACCCCGAGTCACAGTGCTCCGACAAAAATAGAAAGAGCATGATAATGACCAGCAGACGGGGAATGGGCGTCGAGATGGACGTGGCCACAATAGCTGCCAACGAACACTTACAAAGTGGCAAGGAAGCCCTAGAACAAGCAGGAAACATGAAGCGGGAGTGTAAAGTTGTGGCCCTCAACAGCCTACAAGCACTTTATGAAATAGTGTTGTCCCTCTCAGACTCAAGGTCTAGACATAAATACAACCTCGAGAAAGAGAGGTCACGACACGCACAGGAGTTAGTGCGAGTGGAACGTGGCCACAACAAAGCAATTGCTGAACTTACTGCAGGTCTTCTAAGCACAAAGAAGGAGTTGGCAGCTACCTACAAAGAAACGAAAGACACAAGAAGTTGGTTAGAATTTGAGACAAGAGAGCCCCACCAACAAATTAAGGAGTCGGCAGAGAGTCTGAAAAAACTAGACTCGAAACTCTCAAAGATTGCCGACGACCTACAAACCAACCCCAACACCTCAAGCTCAATCCATCTAGAGCCTCTGAAAAAGGACCTGGGTAACTTGATAAACAGGTCCAAAAGCACTCAAATTCAAATCGACGAACTGAAAAAAGATGTCACAAAACTTGTCCAGAAAAGTACAGCCATCAAGCCATTGTCTCCAAAATCCCCCTCCACAACGGCTAACACCATCACACCAGCGTTGGAGGAAGACATCGCTGATATTAAAAAGGAATTAAAGGCAGTGGTTTCTAAAATTACAGAGGCCAAAACCATCCCCCCTCCATTACCACCTAAAATTGACATAGGGGAACACCTCTCGCCCATCACGGAGAGGCTTAAGGCCGTCGCCTCAGAACTCAAGACGCTACGAGAAGAAAAGAGGGACACACCTCTGCCAACGGCGTCTATGAGCATAGGCACAGAGATGGCTATAACCGAAATGCTGAAACAACAGCAGGCTACGGTGAAACCAACTTATGCCCAACAGGCCGCCAAGAAGCCTCCCCTGCCAAGAAGGCAAAACCACTCGCTGATAATATCCTCAACGGACAACACAAAAACATCCGACAGCGTAATCAAGATCATACGCACTGTCCTAGACCCAAAAACATCAGGGGCAAGGGTGGATCGTCTGCGAAAAGTCAAAAACCAAAAAGTCGTCATAAGTTGTTTCGCCAAGGAAGATCTAGCGTTGGTGGAGAAGCGAATCAGCAGAAATAAGTCCCTGAAAGCGGAAGTGGCTAAGAACACAAACCCACTTCTTCTAGTAAGGGACGTGCTCTCCTACCACACCGACGCGGAATTGGTGGAACACATATTAGCACAGAATAAAAACGTCCTAACGGGCACTGACCCAAAAGACAGGAAAATAAGGGTGAGATACCGGAAAAGGGCTCGAAATCCACATGAGTGCCATCCGGTCTTAGAAGTGACCCCTATCCTTCACAAAAACATCCTGGAGGCAGGGAAACTTTATATAGATCTGCAACGTAGACCTGTAGTGGATCACTCACCTTTAATACAGTGTACCAAATGCTTAGCGTTCGGACACACTAGAAATACCTGTCAGGAGACGGAAGAGCGATGCAGCTACTGCGGCGACCAACACTCATGGGACAAATGCCCAAGCAGAAACGAAGGGAAACCTCCGTCATGCATAAACTGCAAGAAGCAGTCTAAAACCGTAGCAGCGGCTCACATAGCATTCAGTGGCGACTGCCCAGAGCGCCACAAGTGGGATGCCATAGCCCGCTCTAAAGTCTCCTACCTGTGCTAAGGATGACACCACCCCCCCCCAAACTCAACCACCCCAAACTAAAATACTAAAGATAATCCAAGCCAACCTCCAAAGATCAAAGGTCGCGATGGCTGAGCTGTTCAAAGAAGCCGATAGCCGGGGTGTTACAATTGCCCTTATACAAGAGCCATATGTAGGAAGGACGGGCACAATAAAACAATACCCCGGCACTAAGATAATCCAGTGCACCTTGAACAGACAAAAACCGAACAAAGCGGCCATTGTAATTTTTGGAAATAATCTGGCAGTCACTCACGACCCCCAAATAGTTACTGAAACCGAAGTGGCAGCACTAGTCGACACTGGAACCATGAAAATCGGTCTCATCTCAGTCTACTTCGAGGGAGACCAGCGTATCGACCCATATATACACCGGTGCAAAGCTCTCCTGCAGAACCTTACAACAACAACTAGCAACAACATAATAGCAGGAGATGTAAATGCTTGGAGCCACTGGTGGGGCAGTAACTCGGAAGATGAAAGGGGAAGTGAGTATAGCGCGTTCCTTAACGAAATGAGCCTGCATGTCCTCAACGTAGGAAACACACCCACGTTTGAGACCAGCAGAAGAGGCAGGCTCTACACCAGTATCGTAGACGTCACAGCATGCACGCAATCACTGCTAGGGAGAATAGATAACTGGAAAGTAGATAGACACCTCACCACTTCAGACCACAATGCCATCACCTTCTCCCTGCGCCTAGACAAGGCCCCAGTACCATTACGGCCAGTCACTACGCGCAGATACAACACCAAAAAGGCAAAGTGGAATGACTTCAGACTATTACTCCAGACATCCCTAGCAGAAAATAACATCACAAATCAAACCATCAGTGCAGCCAAAACACCCTCAGAACTGGAAGTCCTCGCCACAACCTACATAAACATTATTCAGGATGTGTGCGAGAATCAAATCCCTAAAACGGGTGTCTACAAGGGCAGCCCAATACCACCTTGGTGGTCCACAGAACTATGCGAACTCAAAAAAGACGTCCTACGTAAAAAACGTAGAATAAGGAATGCTGCTGAACATAGGATTCATCAAGTAATCAGAGAATATCAAGAAGCCAACATTACATACAAAACTAGAACAGAGGAGGCACAAACAACTAGTTGGAAGGAGTTCTGTGCCAAACAGGACAAAGAAAGTATGTGGGATGGAATATACAGGGTTATCCGGAAGACAGCAAGGAAACAGGAGGACACACTCCTAAGAGACTCCGGAGGTAAAACCCTTAGCCCCGGTGACTCGGCCGCCTTACTGGCCAAAACATTCTACCCGGATGACTCGGAGGAAACCGATTCCCCCTACCACCAAACAATTAGAAATACTGCCCCTTCATCCTTGCCGACATCAACATCCTATCCGCATGCGGATGACCCCCCCTTCACACCGGCGGAGCTGGACCAAGTGCTGGCAGCACTTAACCCAAGAAAAGCCCCCGGCCCGGATGGGTTCACTGCCGACATATGCACGGAAGCCATTCTCGCCAACAAGGAAGTATACATAGCACTGGCAAACAAGTGCATGTCACTAGAATACTTCCCAATAGAATGGAAAAAGGCACACGTAGTAATACTACGCAAACCTGGCAAGGATGACTACACACACCCAAAATCATACCGACCTATCGGCCTGTTATCTATACTCGGAAAAATCCTTGAGAAAATGATGATAGGCCGCATCCAATGGCACACCCTTCCAACATTAAATAAGCACCAGTATGGGTTCATGCCCCAGCGCAGCACTGAGGACGCTCTCTACGACCTAGTGACGTACATACAAGACGAGATGAAGGACAAGAAGTCGGTCCTCGTCGTCTCACTGGACATAGAGGGTGCATTCGACAACGCCTGGTGGCCAGCTCTACTCAACCAACTAGCCAAAAAGAACTGCCCAAAGAACCTATACGGCATGGTGGGCTCTTACCTACACGACCGCAAAGTGGTGGTAAACTACGCCAGGGCAACTAGCGAAAAGAGGACAACAAAGGGCTGCGTCCAGGGATCCATAGGAGGACCGACCTTTTGGAATATCATTCTAGATTCTCTGCTTGAGACCCTCTCAAACAGAGGCGTAAGATGCCAAGCGTTCGCAGACGACGTAGTTCTGACCTTCTCCGATCACTCCATCAGTAAGTTGGAAGTGGAAGCAACCAGTGCATTACAGACAGTAGTCGAGTGGGGACAGCAAAACAAGCTGAACTTTGCACCGCACAAAACATTTGCGATGTTGCATACAAAGAAGCTGAAGCTCGTAGACCCCGAAATCTACATGTCGAACAGGAGAATAACACTGGTTGACGAAATCAAGATCCTCGGCCTAACCATCAACAAAACACTGACTTTCAAAACACACGTATCTGCCATCTGTAAAAAGGCCGCAGACATTTACAAACAACTAGCGTGTGCAGCGAAAGTTACGTGGGGCTTAAACCCGGAGATAGTCAGAACCATATACGTGTCAGTAATAGAGCCCATAATGACCTATGCAGCGGCTGCATGGGCACCGGCAACAGAACTCAGAATGATCCAGGAAGCTCTCAACTCCATCCAGAGAGGCTTCGCAATTAAGATATGCAGGGCATACAGAACAGTGTCACTAACATCCGCGCTGACGCTGGCTGGTTTACTGCCCTTAGACATAAGGATACGAGAGGCGGCAAGCTTGTACCTCACCAAAAAGGGTCTATCCATAGATTATCTACCACCAGGCAAGAAACTCGAAACCAAGGTGAGTTATCTAGACCAAACCCACCCATCTCAACTAACAACTATTGAGTATGAGTTACTAGAAGATATGGAACCCGAAACGGTAGAATCCCACCACATTACAGGACCCCAAATATATACCGACGGCAGCAAGATCGAGGGTAAAACCGGAGCTGCCTTAACGTGGTGGGAGGAAGGTAGTGAGACAAGCCATGAAACTTTCAGCCTAGCCCCCTCTTGCACAGTATTCCAATCAGAATTATATGCCCTGCATAGAGCTGTTGAGTTGGCCAGTAAGAGCCAGGAGCCAACAGTAAATATTCTGAGCGACTCCAGATCATCTCTAGACTTATTAAAGAACTCCAAACAGATGCTACCATTAGCCCAAACAATAAAAGAAAATATTAAAACCATCCAAGAAGCAGGGAGACACCTCAGGCTGTTCTGGCTTAGAGCCCATGCAGGCACAGCGGGTAACGAGAGAGCAGACGAACTCGCTAAAAGAGCGGCACTCACAGCCAACCAACCCCCTGACTACCAACTAGTCCCACTGTCCTACGCAAAAAGGATGATAAGAGAAGAGAGCATCTCCTTATGGCAGGACAGGTACAACAACTCCACTACCGGAGCAGTCACAAAAGAGTTCCTACCAGATGTAAATTCAGCATACCGACTGGTAAGGAACACTAAACTGACACCAATCCAGATGCAGTTATTGACGGGACACGGGGCAACGGCCGAATATCTCCACAGGTTCCATCTGAGAGATACCCCAGAATGTGAGTGCGACCCATCTGCCAGCGAATCAGTATGGCACTTGTTACTCGAATGCCCAAGATACCAGACAGCCAGAATGGACATAGAATTTGAATTGGAGATAAACATCACAAAGGAAAACCTACACCATCTTCTCGAGCAGGAGAAACTAAGAACTCCTTTCCTGACTTACGCCGAGAAGATCCTGGGCTCAGCCGCCCTGAGACATAAAGCCCCCATGGATACACAAAGTATATACCAACCTCTGACGCAGGACTCGCAACCGAAAACACATCACATAACCTGCCGGCATTCGTCGATAAAAGCTATGCTGGAGAAAGGGGAAAGTGGTGTGCCAGGATTGAGAACCAGAGGCGTGGCCCTATACATGAGGGACCCCCAAGAGCGGCTGGGCATAAGCTTCTGTGCGGAAACGGGACCCAACACCATAACCATAGCGCCGGGACTGGCTGCACTCGTAAAGAAGGACACCGGAAAAACTGCCTTGAAACGCAAGAGATATGAGGAATTGTGCGAGTTGGAGATATCGGGATTAAAATGCCGACTGCTTCGCACAAAAAACAAAGTGATCTTATTACTCAAAGAAGATCACAATGTCACCCCATTTGCACAGGCAAGTGCCCTTCTAAACGAGATAGCGAAAACCAGCAAACATCAGGAAACACTACCTCGTACCATCAGTGTAGATACGATGACAGCTGGTTTCTTTAAAGGGGAGGTGGCAGATCATCTCGGAAGTGTAAAAGCTTCAGATTACCACGAGGTGATAGTATATGAGAACAGGGGTGAAAATCTCAACTTCCTGAGGAAGAAACCACAAGAAACCCCCCACCCCTCACCCACAACATCGCCACAATCCGGTCCCAGAGCCAAGAGTGGCTCGGAGCGCCTTCAACAGAGATACGAGGAGGAGCGCAATAATCAAAAAGCGCAAGGCAAGAAATCGCCAATAAAATCATCCATCACCTCGATACTTGAAACCATGAAGGCGGCGGCGCTTTGGGTCCCCAAGAAACTCGCCAGTAAAGGAAAACAAACCCAGGCAAATGCCCTCCAAGCATTCACAAAGAACCCCGAACCCTGTCCTAGTGCAAGTACAAGTAAAAGAACAAATTCAGATAAAGGAAAAGTGACACCCCCGACCTATAAGAAAGTGGTTGCCCCAATAGATGACTATATAAATGCCTTCATCGAGTTCACCGCAATAACCAGAGCCGTAAAAACCCTTAAGACGTTGGAATGCAGGAAAATATTAGAAGCATTCCAACATGACAACAAAGGACTGCTCAAAATAAGACTCGAGGAGGCAGATGCAACCATCTATAACAACGACACAGCGGAGGTAATCATGGGGACAGACATACGCCCACACATGGTGGCATATAATGCCACAAGCGGCATAGTCCCTATAGATAAACAGGAAACCCGCTCGTCGGGGGTGGTGACTTACCAGACACCAAGCACTGATCCCATAGTAGTGGTCGCCCAGTGTACCGAGATCTGGCTGTACGACACTATACTTACAAAAGCTGAACAGCTAGCGCCAGCCGGACAATACGAGGGCTGGACGATCCCAACCACTACCAACATAAACGGAGTGCCAGGGTGTGGTAAGACAACCTGGATAGTGAACCACTTCAACGCAGATACAGATCTTATTATAACAACTACGAAGGAAGCAGAAAAAGATCTTAGACACAAAATATCTGTCAAAAAGGGAGCTGATGCCACTAACAAAATTAGAACCATGGCATCTGTCCTTACACATGGAATACCATCAAATCAGAAAGGGAAGTGCAGTCGGCTAATAGTCGACGAAGCCCTGATGAACCATTTCGGCTCCATTGTAATGGCAACACGCCTATCAGAAGCCAAAGAACTGCTGATGGTAGGCGACATAAACCAGCTCCCTTACATAGAGCGTGAGAACCTATTTAAAATAGAATACCAAAAACCAACTATAACAGAAACTAAAAACCTAAATTGTACCCACAGATGCCCAATGGACGTAGCATACGCCCTAAAGGGTGTATACAACGGAATATATTCGTCCAGTATTACACCCAAATCAATATTCCTGAAAGCCTACAAGGATGCGGACATCCCGAAGAGCCAGCCTAGAACACTCTACTTAACCTTCACCCAGGAGGAGAAGAAAGATCTAATAAGAAATGGCTATGGCTCTGGAGAAGAATCCCGAACCCTAACCATACACGAGGCACAAGGGCTATGCTACGAACACACTATCATAATAAAACAAAAAAGCAAAACCATTCCGGTTCACTATAGTGTTTCTCACGCAGTGGTCGCTATATCAAGACACACTAAAACTTGTACATATTACAACGATGATCCCTCGGACGCACTGGGCAGGATTATACGGGAGAACGAAAACGAGAATTCAAAGATGGTCATCGATTACAACCTTAAGATGGCCATCCATCACAGAGATGAGACGACAACCAATAAATTAATAGACCTGAAATATTAGGGCCTTCCGCCCAAGTATAAAAAATTAAGAGCCCTAAGCTCTAAATCAGGCCTTCAGCCATACATAAAACGGCACTTAGCCGCTAACATAAGGCCTTCAGCCGTCAACATAAAGGCCTTAAGCCGTCAACATAAATAGCCTTCAGCCTAAAAAGACCAATATAAAGGCCTTCAGCCAAATAAAGTATAAATTAAAAATAATAAATTGACTGACAACATTGTGTACAGACTAAAGAAAAATATATTAAGAAACAAATCAAATAATAAAAGATATAAATCACATCAAAGGCATGGACATAAAGTCTATGGTGATTAGAAGTATTAATCAAAAAAAAAAAAAAAAAAAAAAAAAAACCTAACCTAACCTAACCTAACCTAACCTAACCTAACCTAACCTAACCTAACCTAACCTAACCTAACCTAACCTAACCTAACCTAACCTAACCTAACCTAACCTAACCTAACCTAACCTAACCTAACCTAACCTAACCTAACCTAACCTAACCTAACCTAACCTAACCTAACCTAACCTAACCTAACCTAACCTAACCTAACCTAACCTAACCTAACCTAACCTAACCTAACCTAACCTAACCTAACCTAACCTAACCTAACCTAACCTAACCTAACCTAACCTAACCTAACCTAACCTAACCTAACCTAACCTAACCTAACCTAACCTAACCTAACCTAACCTAACCTAACCTAACCTAACCTAACCTAACCTAACCTAACCTAACCTAACCTAACCTAACCTAACCTAACCTAACCTAACCTAACCTAACCTAACCTAACCTAACCTAACCTAACCTAACCTAACCTAACCTAACCTAACCTAACCTAACCTAACCTAACCTAACCTAACCTAACCTAACCTAACCTAACCTAACCTAACCTAACCTAACCTAACCTAACCTAACCTAACCTAACCTAACCTAACCTAACCTAACCTAACCTAACCTAACCTAACCTAACCTAACCTAACCTAACCTAACCTAACCTAACCTAACCTAACCTAACCTAACCTAACCTAACCTAACCTAACCTAACCTAACCTAACCTAACCTAACCTAACCTAACCTAACCTAACCTAACCTAACCTAACCTAACCTAACCTAACCTAACCTAACCTAACCTAACCTAACCTAACCTAACCTAACCTAACCTAACCTAACCTAACCTAACCTAACCTAACCTAACCTAACCTAACCTAACCTAACCTAACCTAACCTAACCTAACCTAACCTAACCTAACCTAACCTAACCTAACCTAACCTAACCTAACCTAACCTAACCTAACCTAACCTAACCTAACCTAACCTAACCTAACCTAACCTAACCTAACCTAACCTAACCTAACCTAACCTAACCTAACCTAACCTAACCTAACCTAACCTAACCTAACCTAACCTAACCTAACCTAACCTAACCTAACCTAACCTAACCTAACCTAACCTAACCTAACCTAACCTAACCTAACCTAACCTAACCTAACCTAACCTAACCTAACCTAACCTAACCTAACCTAACCTAACCTAACCTAACCTAACCTAACCTAACCTAACCTAACCTAACCTAACCTAACCTAACCTAACCTAACCTAACCTAACCTAACCTAACCTAACCTAACCTAACCTAACCTAACCTAACCTAACCTAACCTAACCTAACCTAACCTAACCTAACCTAACCTAACCTAACCTAACCTAACCTAACCTAACCTAACCTAACCTAACCTAACCTAACCTAACCTAACCTAACCTAACCTAACCTAACCTAACCTAACCTAACCTAACCTAACCTAACCTAACCTAACCTAACCTAACCTAACCTAACCTAACCTAACCTAACCTAACCTAACCTAACCTAACCTAACCTAACCTAACCTAACCTAACCTAACCTAACCTAACCTAACCTAACCTAACCTAACCTAACCTAACCTAACCTAACCTAACCTAACCTAACCTAACCTAACCTAACCTAACCTAACCTAACCTAACCTAACCTAACCTAACCTAACCTAACCTAACCTAACCTAACCTAACCTAACCTAACCTAACCTAACCTAACCTAACCTAACCTAACCTAACCTAACCTAACCTAACCTAACCTAACCTAACCTAACCTAACCTAACCTAACCTAACCTAACCTAACCTAACCTAACCTAACCTAACCTAACCTAACCTAACCTAACCTAACCTAACCTAACCTAACCTAACCTAACCTAACCTAACCTAACCTAACCTAACCTAACCTAACCTAACCTAACCTAACCTAACCTAACCTAACCTAACCTAACCTAACCTAACCTAACCTAACCTAACCTAACCTAACCTAACCTAACCTAACCTAACCTAACCTAACCTAACCTAACCTAACCTAACCTAACCTAACCTAACCTAACCTAACCTAACCTAACCTAACCTAACCTAACCTAACCTAACCTAACCTAACCTAACCTAAACTAACACCTGATGAATTAAAAAACATCATAATTAATCAAAATGACTCAATACAAAATTCAATTAAAAACTCAACCAATGATCTCATATTTAAATTTAAACGCCCCAACAAAAACCCAAATTTATATAATGCCGTGTTTATGACTACCCCCTATATATGGCGTACTATTGTTAATCTACCAAAATTAAATATTGACCATCAAAGGGTGCATGTGGAGGAGTTCACCCCCTTATTACAGTGCTTTAAATGTCTTAGGTTTGGCCATACCAGGAAATTCTGTAAAAACAACGAAACTCACTGCTCTCACTGCTCCGACCCAACTCATGCATTCAAGGACTGTCCTGTAAAAAAAGACAACACCAAAGCCAAATGCTTTAACTGCCATTCAGGAAAGAGCGATGAGAGGAGGGAGGATAGTAACCATGGAAACCATGGCAACCACAGCGCAACATCCAATTCGTGTCCGAGGAAACAGTATATGATTGAACGTACCCGACTGAGAGTTGATTATGGGTCATAATCAGCAAACACATTACTTCAGCAACAATCCTCTTCACCCACCCCCCACTTCCCACCCCACCTCAATCCAAATCAACCTCGGACGCAGCAGAAATGCCCTTCATGAACTCACTAGCTATATTTACCATAACGAACCTAATTATATATTTATTACTGAACCCTATACAGGAAACACAAACCGCATGAAACTCGACAACCCTCAATATAACTTACATCAATTTCCCTCCCCTGATAACACCCGTCCCATACGCGCTGCTGTCGCCATCCGTAAAAGGCACTCCTCATCCCTGGGCATCACCAACTATTCAACACCTAACTTATGTATAGCGCAAATCAAAAACGAAACAAGCAATCACAATATATATCTTATATCCATCTACATTGAACCCCGTGACGACACATATAACACACTTAACACTCTTGACCACTTCATCAACAACTACCAGAACTCAACTTTTATTATTTGCGGGGACTTCAACGGATGGCACAGCCTCTGGGGCTCTATTAGGAACAATCCTAGAGGCGACCTAGTTGCTGATTTCATCACCAGTAACGACCTAATTATTTGTAACACAGGCAACACCCCTACATTTCACACAATCACACATCAACAACCCCGAGAATCAATAATTGACATTACACTAATCAGTAACCGCTCCTCCTCTATAGACATTAACAACTGGTTAGTAGACCCCACTATCACCCCCAGTTCCGATCACCATTCTATAACATTCAACATCTCATCACACAACACTAAATTTACAAAAACCAAAAAACTAACAACATTTAAGTACAACTCATTAGGCTTAAAATGGGACAGAATTACAGACGAATTTAACAATAAAATTAAAGAAAGATTACCCTCTTCTGAAGACATAAACAATCATAATACACAACAAATAGACACCCTTATTGAGGACTTCACAAAGGCAATACAGCACGCTTGCGACAAAATCTTGCCTAAATATAGAGGCACACCAACGAAACCCCCTTTTTGGAATAACAATTTACAAAAATTAAAACAGAAAGTCCTTCAGACACATCATAAATTAGCTAGATATATTCGCAGAAGACTACCACTTAATGAGGTCATTAATGAACGGGACACAGCCAGGAAAGAATATTCGCAGGCCTACTGTTCCGCCTCCACCGAACACTTCAAAGAATTCTGCACCAGACAGGTCAAAGAGGACGTCTGGTCAGTAACAAACAGAATCATAAAAACCAAACCCCTCACACAACCCCCAGCCACTCTCTTACTCAATAATGGCACTTACACCACTAACACAACAGACACTGCTCACGCTCTCATTAATAACTTCTTCCCCTCAGACACTCCAGACTCTACACCAACACAACAACATATCAGATCGCAAATTCACACACACATCAACACTCCTCAAGAACCTCCCTTTACCAGCACAGAAATCCTCAATGGCCTGAAGCACATGAGCCCAAAAAAGGCACCAGGAATTGATCACCTCACCTCCGACATATGTCTTCAGTTTGCATCACAGTTCCCTGATCTCTTAACCAACATATACAATAGATGCTTTGAACTAGCCTACTTCCCCTCTTCATGGAAACACGCCCTAATCAAAATAATCCCCAAACCAGGCAAAGATAATTACTCCCTCCTCTCTTCCTTCCGTCCAATAGGCTTAATTAATGTATTCGGCAAACTATTCGAAAGACTGATTATCGACCGATTAAACTTCCACCTAAACACCCAACATCTCAATAACACCAGACAATTTGGTTTCAAACCACAAATCTCCACATCACAAGCTATTCACACCGCCATTAATCTAATTAAAGCCAAAAAAGCCATCGGTGAACATGTAATCACCATTTCATTAGACATTAAAGCCGCTTTTGACAACGCCTGGTGGCCCGCGATTCTCCATAGATTGCGAAAGTACAACTGCCCTAGTAACATTTATCACCTTCTTGTAAACTACCTCACGGACAGAACTCTGGAGTTCAACTTCGCTGACTCAAACACAATCAAAAATATGTCGCGTGGATGTATTCAAGGATCTGTCTGCGGACCCACTATGTGGAACCTCATCCTCGATGAGCTTCTGGATATGGAACTGCCAAAACACTGCCACATACAAGCTTACGCCGATGACATACTCCTTATTCTCCACTCTCCTTCTCTTGCCACCCTCGAATACACCACCAATACAATACTGGATAAAGTCAGCAAATGGGGCGACAGTGTTAAATTACAATTTGGACCGGCGAAAACAATGTTAACTGGCTTCACCAAGAAATCGACCAAATTAAATATCACTATGAACAATATAAAACTACAATTCGTATCAGAATTTAAATACCTAGGTGTCATCATTGACAATAAACTCAAATTTACACAACACACCACTTACACAATTGAAAAAGCTAAAAAGATTTTTTACAAACTCCTTCTCTTCACCAGACCCACCTGGGGTATT